>OX438599.1:0-20000 GCA_949316135.1 Choreutis nemorana | reverse complement strand
CATATTATAACAATTTAATAATTCATAATTTATCGCAAATAATAGGTAGAAAATAGGGTGTTTCCAATAAGTTACAATAATGATATGATTACAATTTCTAGAAGAAGAAGTATTCGGCATATATAACTCTTCAGTATTAGACGTAATTTTGTCAGAGTTTGATTTTATTACAGGTCAGGCAAAGTGTTTGCAGTGCTCCAGTCGGAAGCACTCAATGTCCCGCTTGGGTGTATTTGTTTACTTATTTCCAAAATAATCACACAAATATTCAAGCTGGGGCCTCTAGAGTGCCCCCCACTGGGGCCCTACTCAAGGTTTTAATGGTTCCGTAGTATCGGCAAAGGAGCCAGGTCACGCGGACCCATCCCATCACGACGTCAATTTCGACTAACCCTGTTTGTTTTTCCGCTCTATCGTATTCTTCCATCCCAGCATAAGTTCTATTCCAAAATATACTCAGTATTTTGTATTGTACTGTTTTAGATGCAATGGGTTGGAAAGCTGCGAACCAGATTCGCAGAGTAGATTTTGAGTCGTTACCAACGCCGAGACGATACGCGCCCCGGGTAGCCACCCCCCCGTCCGACTCACTTGGTATATCTATGTTTTCCTGACTTTCTGTGCAGAGACTGTGGCTTTCCCTTGTGGTGCCCTTAGCAATATGCTACTGTTGAGCGCGCTATGATGTCCCACTTACGTTTCACAATGCATTCGTCACTGAACGCATTGTGATCCGCGTTGCGATCCACCCTTGCACGCATGCAATTGCAGCACTTCGGACTTCCACCCGCTTGGAGCACTTCACATTGTATCCTGAGGTGTGGGCCACCACAGTGACTGCACAGATCTTCTTTTTCTTGGCAGAAACGTTTGCCATGGCCAAAACCCAAACAGCGCGAACACTGGAGCAGAGGGGACTGGTCCGCGACTCTGGCTCTTTGTAGGTCAATATGTAGCGCCCCCGCTTCCAGCGCCCTCTTCCACATTTCAGGCGACGTACTCATGACGATGTGGTTTGTATGTGGATTGCGTGCCTTTTTTCTATATTTTATTGCCATTCGAGCTTCTTCTCCGTCGAGACCGCGAAGAATCTGTGGGTTTTGGTTCCTGATCGCTCTCAGGACGTCCTCATCGGTGTTGATTGAGAGAACGTCCCTAATGATCAGGAGCGGGTCCCGGTTCTTTGCTTCCTCGACCGACAGGGAGCCCGATTTTTCTAGCTTTTCCTTTACCTTATTTCGGTCCTCCTTTGTGGCAAAGCCCATAACCACCTTGGCGCCCTTTGCCTTTCTAACCCTCTCCACTCTTACCCATCCCTCCTTGGCCTCTACCGTCTTACGGACCCTCTCCAGGACCTGTTCACTGGTTTCAAGCTCATCCGTGGATGACACTATAACCGAGTGAAGGGTTTGTGGTGGCTTGGAGGGTACGGCTGCGTATGAAGCTGCCGAAGGAATGGGAGGGCCGGACAGAATATCTTGGTGTTCCTTAAGGGAGATCCTGAGCTCTGTGAGTTTTTCAGAGCTCTCCTTAAGAAGACGCCCATGTTCAGCTATAACTTTTTTGAGCTCACTGATCTCTTCCTTTTCTTCGAGTGGTGGTGGTGGCTGGGCCTCTTTTGTCGGTTCACTTCCATCCTTTCTTGCTTCCGCCTCCTTGACCAACCTGTACAGGGACTCCAGAGCTGCCATTACCTCAATTTTTATTTCAGTTTTAAGATTTCTAGCACTGTTGAGGTGCAGTTTCGCCTTTAATAGGCAAGCTCTGGCCTCAGCTGTCAGGCTGGCGTACTTTTTCTTGAGTGGGGGCGGGGTTTTTGTTTTTACGTCATGTAGGGGGGGAGGGGTCAGTACGGAAGGCGAGAGGTCTAGCTGTTTTTCTTCCATAGCCTCTACGCTCTTTCTGACTCTGGAGGACTTTGGCTTCCGTGCCTCAGCCATGGCATTCTGGTCGAATTTTGTAGGGGGAGTCCTCATTCCAAACATTTTGGGGGGTAGGAGTTTAGGATTTCAAAAGTTTTTAGTAAATATGTTATTTTTGAGTAATAAATTATTTTAAATTCGTGTGATTAAAATATAGATGGTAAAATTATCAGGTACAATGAATAAATGTATCACAGTTTTTTCTTAAAACTAAGTCAGGTACCTAATGTCAAAAAGTGGAATAAATTAATAATGTCTTAAAACTAAAATATTGTCTCAAAAGAGTACAACAGTCAATCACAGAAAAGTCTTAAAAATAATACAATTATACTCAATAGAGTATAATGGTCACTTAAAAACTAATCTTTTTCAGAGCAACTTCAACCGGTAAGTACAATTTTGTTCTGTCAATTGTTTAATGTTCTAATGTAGTTTGCGAAACTGACTGTCAGGTCAAATATTTATTAAATTAAATAAATTATTTAATAAACATTTTTATAAAACAATAAAATTATACTACATTAACAAAACAATAAAATTATACTATGATCTTAGAGTCTATGTAGAGTTCTGGTGTTGATGTACCCGTACAGCTGGTCCCTCCGAGTCGCTTAGTCCAATTCCCACTTCTCTGCGGTCGCTGGAACCGGAGTTATGGGGTCCCGAATATTTGGGGGGCTGGCTGGTGCGGAGGGGGGGGGGTTGCGTTAACAGCGTCCACGTAGAGATCGTTGTCCCAAGTCGCCTTGTCCAAGTCCCACCTCTCTACGACCAACAGGGCCGGAGATATGGGTACTTGAAGTTCAAGGGTAGATTTGTAGGGGATGAGGTGCCTTCCTGATAGATTTCTTCTATTTCGCTGGAGCCGATCCGTTTGTCTCTTCAAGCCCTTTATTTTGAGCCCAAGCTCGGTTCTCTAGCTCCCAAATTGGCGAAGTATGAGTCCGGGGGGGTGAGGTACTCCTGACGGGGGGAAGGGGGGGGGGAGGGGGAGGTTTCGTGTGGGTGACAGGGGGCAGGTAAGAGGAGAGGGGGAGGGGGTGGTAGGTCTCGTGGGTCGGTGATAGGGATGGGGTAGGTAAAAGAGGGTTTAAGAGGGTTTTTAGGTGGAATTAAAAATTTTGGGCGGGGGGGGGGGGGGGGGGAATTCGGGGGGGGCGGCTTCTGGAGGGTATTTGGATGGGATTGTTGGGGGTGGAAACCCCAAGTCTCTAGGATAAGGGGTTTAGGAGATCCGTCAGTACCTTTATCAGTCTCCGGTGGCCTGCCTCAGCGCTGGTCATCCACCAGGGACACACTCCTCGAGCCGCCGGCGAAGTCTCAGGGCAGGGCTCTTTTAACATGCGAACCCCGGAAGGCTAAGAAAACAGGGCGTGGCACCTCACCTTTGTCCGCCAATAACTCCCTCAATTTTCGGCCGATTTTGATGATCTAAACGTCTTTAAGTAGATCTCGTTTGCGCAGAACTTTTGGTGTCAAATAATTTGTAAGTTTTCTCACCGGTATTTTGCTGGACTTGTTTAAATTAGGAACTTAATATCTTCCAGATCCTGCAGTCAAAAACGTTACAAACAATAATCCTGGTGAGTCAACTGGTAATTAGTCCGGGCAAACACTTTTCACTGTTTTACGGTGCAGGAAAAAATTTAAATTAATTTTTGAAAATTGTCAAAGTGAAAAACCGACTTGTTTCGACCGAGGTTGGGGGGGAACTGGTGGTTAGGTTAGGTTAGGTTAGGTTAGGTTAGGTTAGGTTAGGTTAGGTTAGGTTAGGTTAGGTTAGGTTAGGTTAGGTTAGGTTAGGTTAGGTTAGGTTAGGTTAGGTTAGGTTAGGTTAGGTTAGGTTAGGTTAGGTTAGGTTAGGTTAGGTTAGGTTAGGTTAGGTTAGGTTAGGTTAGGTTAGGTTAGGTTAGGTTAGGTTAGGTTAGGTTAGGTTAGGTTAGGTTAGGTTAGGTTAGGTTAGGTTAGGTTAGGTTAGGTTAGGTTAGGTTAGGTTAGGTTAGGTTAGGTTAGGTTAGGTTAGGTTAGGTTAGGTTAGGTTAGGTTAGGTTAGGTTAGGTTAGGTTAGGTTAGGTTAGGTTAGGTTAGGTTAGGTTAGGTTAGGTTAGGTTAGGTTAGGTTAGGTTAGGTTAGGTTAGGTTAGGTTAGGTTAGGTTAGGTTAGGTTAGGTTAGGTTAGGTTAGGTTAGGTTAGGTTAGGTTAGGTTAGGTTAGGTTAGGTTAGGTTAGGTTAGGTTAGGTTAGGTTAGGTTAGGTTAGGTTAGGTTAGGTTAGGTTAGGTTAGGTTAGGTTAGGTTAGGTTAGGTTAGGTTAGGTTAGGTTAGGTTAGGTTAGGTTAGGTTAGGTTAGGTTAGGTTAGGTTAGGTTAGGTTAGGTTAGGTTAGGTTAGGTTAGGTTAGGTTAGGTTAGGTTAGGTTAGGTTAGGTTAGGTTAGGTTAGGTTAGGTTAGGTTAGGTTAGGTTAGGTTAGGTTAGGTTAGGTTAGGTTAGGTTAGGTTAGGTTAGGTTAGGTTAGGTTAGGTTAGGTTAGGTTAGGTTAGGTTAGGTTAGGTTAGGTTAGGTTAGGTTAGGTTAGGTTAGGTTAGGTTAGGTTAGGTTAGGTTAGGTTAGGTTAGGTTAGGTTAGGTTAGGTTAGGTTAGGTTAGGTTAGGTTAGGTTAGGTTAGGTTAGGTTAGGTTAGGTTAGGTTAGGTTAGGTTAGGTTAGGTTAGGTTAGGTTAGGTTAGGTTAGGTTAGGTTAGGTTAGGTTAGGTTAGGTTAGGTTAGGTTAGGTTAGGTTAGGTTAGGTTAGGTTAGGTTAGGTTAGGTTAGGTTAGGTTAGGTTAGGTTAGGTTAGGTTAGGTTAGGTTAGGTTAGGTTAGGTTAGGTTAGGTTAGGTTAGGTTAGGTTAGGTTAGGTTAGGTTAGGTTAGGTTAGGTTAGGTTAGGTTAGGTTAGGTTAGGTTAGGTTAGGTTAGGTTAGGTTAGGTTAGGTTAGGTTAGGTTAGGTTAGGTTAGGTTAGGTTAGGTTAGGTTAGGTTAGGTTAGGTTAGGTTAGGTTAGGTTAGGTTAGGTTAGGTTAGGTTAGGTTAGGTTAGGTTAGGTTAGGTTAGGTTAGGTTAGGTTAGGTTAGGTTAGGTTAGGTTAGGTTAGGTTAGGTTAGGTTAGGTTAGGTTAGGTTAGGTTAGGTTAGGTTAGGTTAGGTTAGGTTAGGTTAGGTTAGGTTAGGTTAGGTTAGGTTAGGTTAGGTTAGGTTAGGTTAGGTTAGGTTAGGTTAGGTTAGGTTAGGTTAGGTTAGGTTAGGTTAGGTTAGGTTAGGTTAGGTTAGGTTAGGTTAGGTTAGGTTAGGTTAGGTTAGGTTAGGTTAGGTTAGGTTAGGTTAGGTTAGGTTAGGTTAGGTTAGGTTAGGTTAGGTTAGGTTAGGTTAGGTTAGGTTAGGTTAGGTTAGGTTAGGTTAGGTTAGGTTAGGTTAGGTTAGGTTAGGTTAGGTTAGGTTAGGTTAGGTTAGGTTAGGTTAGGTTAGGTTAGGTTAGGTTAGGTTAGGTTAGGTTAGGTTAGGTTAGGTTAGGTTAGGTTAGGTTAGGTTAGGTTAGGTTAGGTTAGGTTAGGTTAGGTTAGGTTAGGTTAGGTTAGGTTAGGTTAGGTTAGGTTAGGTTAGGTTAGGTTAGGTTAGGTTAGGTTAGGTTAGGTTAGGTTAGGTTAGGTTAGGTTAGGTTAGGTTAGGTTAGGTTAGGTTAGGTTAGGTTAGGTTAGGTTAGGTTAGGTTAGGTTAGGTTAGGTTAGGTTAGGTTAGGTTAGGTTAGGTTAGGTTAGGTTAGGTTAGGTTAGGTTAGGTTAGGTTAGGTTAGGTTAGGTTAGGTTAGGTTAGGTTAGGTTAGGTTAGGTTAGGTTAGGTTAGGTTAGGTTAGGTTAGGTTAGGTTAGGTTAGGTTAGGTTAGGTTAGGTTAGGTTAGGTTAGGTTAGGTTAGGTTAGGTTAGGTTAGGTTAGGTTAGGTTAGGTTAGGTTAGGTTAGGTTAGGTTAGGTTAGGTTAGGTTAGGTTAGGTTAGGTTAGGTTAGGTTAGGTTAGGTTAGGTTAGGTTAGGTTAGGTTAGGTTAGGTTAGGTTAGGTTAGGTTAGGTTAGGTTAGGTTAGGTTAGGTTAGGTTAGGTTAGGTTAGGTTAGGTTAGGTTAGGTTAGGTTAGGTTAGGTTAGGTTAGGTTAGGTTAGGTTAGGTTAGGTTAGGTTAGGTTAGGTTAGGTTAGGTTAGGTTAGGTTAGGTTAGGTTAGGTTAGGTTAGGTTAGGTTAGGTTAGGTTAGGTTAGGTTAGGTTAGGTTAGGTTAGGTTAGGTTAGGTTAGGTTAGGTTAGGTTAGGTTAGGTTAGGTTAGGTTAGGTTAGGTTAGGTTAGGTTAGGTTAGGTTAGGTTAGGTTAGGTTAGGTTAGGTTAGGTTAGGTTAGGTTAGGTTAGGTTAGGTTAGGTTAGGTTAGGTTAGGTTAGGTTAGGTTAGGTTAGGTTAGGTTAGGTTAGGTTAGGTTAGGTTAGGTTAGGTTAGGTTAGGTTAGGTTAGGTTAGGTTAGGTTAGGTTAGGTTAGGTTAGGTTAGGTTAGGTTAGGTTAGGTTAGGTTAGGTTAGGTTAGGTTAGGTTAGGTTAGGTTAGGTTAGGTTAGGTTAGGTTAGGTTAGGTTAGGTTAGGTTAGGTTAGGTTAGGTTAGGTTAGGTTAGGTTAGGTTAGGTTAGGTTAGGTTAGGTTAGGTTAGGTTAGGTTAGGTTAGGTTAGGTTAGGTTAGGTTAGGTTAGGTTAGGTTAGGTTAGGTTAGGTTAGGTTAGGTTAGGTTAGGTTAGGTTAGGTTAGGTTAGGTTAGGTTAGGTTAGGTTAGGTTAGGTTAGGTTAGGTTAGGTTAGGTTAGGTTAGGTTAGGTTAGGTTAGGTTAGGTTAGGTTAGGTTAGGTTAGGTTAGGTTAGGTTAGGTTAGGTTAGGTTAGGTTAGGTTAGGTTAGGTTAGGTTAGGTTAGGTTAGGTTAGGTTAGGTTAGGTTAGGTTAGGTTAGGTTAGGTTAGGTTAGGTTAGGTTAGGTTAGGTTAGGTTAGGTTAGGTTAGGTTAGGTTAGGTTAGGTTAGGTTAGGTTAGGTTAGGTTAGGTTAGGTTAGGTTAGGTTAGGTTAGGTTAGGTTAGGTTAGGTTAGGTTAGGTTAGGTTAGGTTAGGTTAGGTTAGGTTAGGTTAGGTTAGGTTAGGTTAGGTTAGGTTAGGTTAGGTTAGGTTAGGTTAGGTTAGGTTAGGTTAGGTTAGGTTAGGTTAGGTTAGGTTAGGTTAGGTTAGGTTAGGTTAGGTTAGGTTAGGTTAGGTTAGGTTAGGTTAGGTTAGGTTAGGTTAGGTTAGGTTAGGTTAGGTTAGGTTAGGTTAGGTTAGGTTAGGTTAGGTTAGGTTAGGTTAGGTTAGGTTAGGTTAGGTTAGGTTAGGTTAGGTTAGGTTAGGTTAGGTTAGGTTAGGTTAGGTTAGGTTAGGTTAGGTTAGGTTAGGTTAGGTTAGGTTAGGTTAGGTTAGGTTAGGTTAGGTTAGGTTAGGTTAGGTTAGGTTAGGTTAGGTTAGGTTAGGTTAGGTTAGGTTAGGTTAGGTTAGGTTAGGTTAGGTTAGGTTAGGTTAGGTTAGGTTAGGTTAGGTTAGGTTAGGTTAGGTTAGGTTAGGTTAGGTTAGGTTAGGTTAGGTTAGGTTAGGTTAGGTTAGGTTAGGTTAGGTTAGGTTAGGTTAGGTTAGGTTAGGTTAGGTTAGGTTAGGTTAGGTTAGGTTAGGTTAGGTTAGGTTAGGTTAGGTTAGGTTAGGTTAGGTTAGGTTAGGTTAGGTTAGGTTAGGTTAGGTTAGGTTAGGTTAGGTTAGGTTAGGTTAGGTTAGGTTAGGTTAGGTTAGGTTAGGTTAGGTTAGGTTAGGTTAGGTTAGGTTAGGTTAGGTTAGGTTAGGTTAGGTTAGGTTAGGTTAGGTTAGGTTAGGTTAGGTTAGGTTAGGTTAGGTTAGGTTAGGTTAGGTTAGGTTAGGTTAGGTTAGGTTAGGTTAGGTTAGGTTAGGTTAGGTTAGGTTAGGTTAGGTTAGGTTAGGTTAGGTTAGGTTAGGTTAGGTTAGGTTAGGTTAGGTTAGGTTAGGTTAGGTTAGGTTAGGTTAGGTTAGGTTAGGTTAGGTTAGGTTAGGTTAGGTTAGGTTAGGTTAGGTTAGGTTAGGTTAGGTTAGGTTAGGTTAGGTTAGGTTAGGTTAGGTTAGGTTAGGTTAGGTTAGGTTAGGTTAGGTTAGGTTAGGTTAGGTTAGGTTAGGTTAGGTTAGGTTAGGTTAGGTTAGGTTAGGTTAGGTTAGGTTAGGTTAGGTTAGGTTAGGTTAGGTTAGGTTAGGTTAGGTTAGGTTAGGTTAGGTTAGGTTAGGTTAGGTTAGGTTAGGTTAGGTTAGGTTAGGTTAGGTTAGGTTAGGTTAGGTTAGGTTAGGTTAGGTTAGGTTAGGTTAGGTTAGGTTAGGTTAGGTTAGGTTAGGTTAGGTTAGGTTAGGTTAGGTTAGGTTAGGTTAGGTTAGGTTAGGTTAGGTTAGGTTAGGTTAGGTTAGGTTAGGTTAGGTTAGGTTAGGTTAGGTTAGGTTAGGTTAGGTTAGGTTAGGTTAGGTTAGGTTAGGTTAGGTTAGGTTAGGTTAGGTTAGGTTAGGTTAGGTTAGGTTAGGTTAGGTTAGGTTAGGTTAGGTTAGGTTAGGTTAGGTTAGGTTAGGTTAGGTTAGGTTAGGTTAGGTTAGGTTAGGTTAGGTTAGGTTAGGTTAGGTTAGGTTAGGTTAGGTTAGGTTAGGTTAGGTTAGGTTAGGTTAGGTTAGGTTAGGTTAGGTTAGGTTAGGTTAGGTTAGGTTAGGTTAGGTTAGGTTAGGTTAGGTTAGGTTAGGTTAGGTTAGGTTAGGTTAGGTTAGGTTAGGTTAGGTTAGGTTAGGTTAGGTTAGGTTAGGTTAGGTTAGGTTAGGTTAGGTTAGGTTAGGTTAGGTTAGGTTAGGTTAGGTTAGGTTAGGTTAGGTTAGGTTAGGTTAGGTTAGGTTAGGTTAGGTTAGGTTAGGTTAGGTTAGGTTAGGTTAGGTTAGGTTAGGTTAGGTTAGGTTAGGTTAGGTTAGGTTAGGTTAGGTTAGGTTAGGTTAGGTTAGGTTAGGTTAGGTTAGGTTAGGTTAGGTTAGGTTAGGTTAGGTTAGGTTAGGTTAGGTTAGGTTAGGTTAGGTTAGGTTAGGTTAGGTTAGGTTAGGTTAGGTTAGGTTAGGTTAGGTTAGGTTAGGTTAGGTTAGGTTAGGTTAGGTTAGGTTAGGTTAGGTTAGGTTAGGTTAGGTTAGGTTAGGTTAGGTTAGGTTAGGTTAGGTTAGGTTAGGTTAGGTTAGGTTAGGTTAGGTTAGGTTAGGTTAGGTTAGGTTAGGTTAGGTTAGGTTAGGTTAGGTTAGTTAGGTTAGGTTAGGTTAGGTTAGGTTAGGTTAGGTTAGGTTAGGTTAGGTTAGGTTAGGTTAGGTTAGGTTAGGTTAGGTTAGGTTAGGTTAGGTTAGGTTAGGTTAGGTTAGGTTAGGTTAGGTTAGGTTAGGTTAGGTTAGGTTAGGTTAGGTTAGGTTAGGTTAGGTTAGGTTAGGTTAGGTTAGGTTAGGTTAGGTTAGGTTAGGTTAGGTTAGGTTAGGTTAGGTTAGGTTAGGTTAGGTTAGGTTAGGTTAGGTTAGGTTAGGTTAGGTTAGGTTAGGTTAGGTTAGGTTAGGTTAGGTTAGGTTAGGTTAGGTTAGGTTAGGTTAGGTTAGGTTAGGTTAGGTTAGGTTAGGTTAGGTTAGGTTAGGTTAGGTTAGGTTAGGTTAGGTTAGGTTAGGTTAGGTTAGGTTAGGTTAGGTTAGGTTAGGTTAGGTTAGGTTAGGTTAGGTTAGGTTAGGTTAGGTTAGGTTAGGTTAGGTTAGGTTAGGTTAGGTTAGGTTAGGTTAGGTTAGGTTAGGTTAGGTTAGGTTAGGTTAGGTTAGGTTAGGTTAGGTTAGGTTAGGTTAGGTTAGGTTAGGTTAGGTTAGGTTAGGTTAGGTTAGGTTAGGTTAGGTTAGGTTAGGTTAGGTTAGGTTAGGTTAGGTTAGGTTAGGTTAGGTTAGGTTAGGTTAGGTTAGGTTAGGTTAGGTTAGGTTAGGTTAGGTTAGGTTAGGTTAGGTTAGGTTAGGTTAGGTTAGGTTAGGTTAGGTTAGGTTAGGTTAGGTTAGGTTAGGTTAGGTTAGGTTAGGTTAGGTTAGGTTAGGTTAGGTTAGGTTAGGTTAGGTTAGGTTAGGTTAGGTTAGGTTAGGTTAGGTTAGGTTAGGTTAGGTTAGGTTAGGTTAGGTTAGGTTAGGTTAGGTTAGGTTAGGTTAGGTTAGGTTAGGTTAGGTTAGGTTAGGTTAGGTTAGGTTAGGTTAGGTTAGGTTAGGTTAGGTTAGGTTAGGTTAGGTTAGGTTAGGTTAGGTTAGGTTAGGTTAGGTTAGGTTAGGTTAGGTTAGGTTAGGTTAGGTTAGGTTAGGTTAGGTTAGGTTAGGTTAGGTTAGGTTAGGTTAGGTTAGGTTAGGTTAGGTTAGGTTAGGTTAGGTTAGGTTAGGTTAGGTTAGGTTAGGTTAGGTTAGGTTAGGTTAGGTTAGGTTAGGTTAGGTTAGGTTAGGTTAGGTTAGGTTAGGTTAGGTTAGGTTAGGTTAGGTTAGGTTAGGTTAGGTTAGGTTAGGTTAGGTTAGGTTAGGTTAGGTTAGGTTAGGTTAGGTTAGGTTAGGTTAGGTTAGGTTAGGTTAGGTTAGGTTAGGTTAGGTTAGGTTAGGTTAGGTTAGGTTAGGTTAGGTTAGGTTAGGTTAGGTTAGGTTAGGTTAGGTTAGGTTAGGTTAGGTTAGGTTAGGTTAGGTTAGGTTAGGTTAGGTTAGGTTAGGTTAGGTTAGGTTAGGTTAGGTTAGGTTAGGTTAGGTTAGGTTAGGTTAGGTTAGGTTAGGTTAGGTTAGGTTAGGTTAGGTTAGGTTAGGTTAGGTTAGGTTAGGTTAGGTTAGGTTAGGTTAGGTTAGGTTAGGTTAGGTTAGGTTAGGTTAGGTTAGGTTAGGTTAGGTTAGGTTAGGTTAGGTTAGGTTAGGTTAGGTTAGGTTAGGTTAGGTTAGGTTAGGTTAGGTTAGGTTAGGTTAGGTTAGGTTAGGTTAGGTTAGGTTAGGTTAGGTTAGGTTAGGTTAGGTTAGGTTAGGTTAGGTTAGGTTAGGTTAGGTTAGGTTAGGTTAGGTTAGGTTAGGTTAGGTTAGGTTAGGTTAGGTTAGGTTAGGTTAGGTTAGGTTAGGTTAGGTTAGGTTAGGTTAGGTTAGGTTAGGTTAGGTTAGGTTAGGTTAGGTTAGGTTAGGTTAGGTTAGGTTAGGTTAGGTTAGGTTAGGTTAGGTTAGGTTAGGTTAGGTTAGGTTAGGTTAGGTTAGGTTAGGTTAGGTTAGGTTAGGTTAGGTTAGGTTAGGTTAGGTTAGGTTAGGTTAGGTTAGGTTAGGTTAGGTTAGGTTAGGTTAGGTTAGGTTAGGTTAGGTTAGGTTAGGTTAGGTTAGGTTAGGTTAGGTTAGGTTAGGTTAGGTTAGGTTAGGTTAGGTTAGGTTAGGTTAGGTTAGGTTAGGTTAGGTTAGGTTAGGTTAGGTTAGGTTAGGTTAGGTTAGGTTAGGTTAGGTTAGGTTAGGTTAGGTTAGGTTAGGTTAGGTTAGGTTAGGTTAGGTTAGGTTAGGTTAGGTTAGGTTAGGTTAGGTTAGGTTAGGTTAGGTTAGGTTAGGTTAGGTTAGGTTAGGTTAGGTTAGGTTAGGTTAGGTTAGGTTAGGTTAGGTTAGGTTAGGTTAGGTTAGGTTAGGTTAGGTTAGGTTAGGTTAGGTTAGGTTAGGTTAGGTTAGGTTAGGTTAGGTTAGGTTAGGTTAGGTTAGGTTAGGTTAGGTTAGGTTAGGTTAGGTTAGGTTAGGTTAGGTTAGGTTAGGTTAGGTTAGGTTAGGTTAGGTTAGGTTAGGTTAGGTTAGGTTAGGTTAGGTTAGGTTAGGTTAGGTTAGGTTAGGTTAGGTTAGGTTAGGTTAGGTTAGGTTAGGTTAGGTTAGGTTAGGTTAGGTTAGGTTAGGTTAGGTTAGGTTAGGTTAGGTTAGGTTAGGTTAGGTTAGGTTAGGTTAGGTTAGGTTAGGTTAGGTTAGGTTAGGTTAGGTTAGGTTAGGTTAGGTTAGGTTAGGTTAGGTTAGGTTAGGTTAGGTTAGGTTAGGTTAGGTTAGGTTAGGTTAGGTTAGGTTAGGTTAGGTTAGGTTAGGTTAGGTTAGGTTAGGTTAGGTTAGGTTAGGTTAGGTTAGGTTAGGTTAGGTTAGGTTAGGTTAGGTTAGGTTAGGTTAGGTTAGGTTAGGTTAGGTTAGGTTAGGTTAGGTTAGGTTAGGTTAGGTTAGGTTAGGTTAGGTTAGGTTAGGTTAGGTTAGGTTAGGTTAGGTTAGGTTAGGTTAGGTTAGGTTAGGTTAGGTTAGGTTAGGTTAGGTTAGGTTAGGTTAGGTTAGGTTAGGTTAGGTTAGGTTAGGTTAGGTTAGGTTAGGTTAGGTTAGGTTAGGTTAGGTTAGGTTAGGTTAGGTTAGGTTAGGTTAGGTTAGGTTAGGTTAGGTTAGGTTAGGTTAGGTTAGGTTAGGTTAGGTTAGGTTAGGTTAGGTTAGGTTAGGTTAGGTTAGGTTAGGTTAGGTTAGGTTAGGTTAGGTTAGGTTAGGTTAGGTTAGGTTAGGTTAGGTTAGGTTAGGTTAGGTTAGGTTAGGTTAGGTTAGGTTAGGTTAGGTTAGGTTAGGTTAGGTTAGGTTAGGTTAGGTTAGGTTAGGTTAGGTTAGGTTAGGTTAGGTTAGGTTAGGTTAGGTTAGGTTAGGTTAGGTTAGGTTAGGTTAGGTTAGGTTAGGTTAGGTTAGGTTAGGTTAGGTTAGGTTAGGTTAGGTTAGGTTAGGTTAGGTTAGGTTAGGTTAGGTTAGGTTAGGTTAGGTTAGGTTAGGTTAGGTTAGGTTAGGTTAGGTTAGGTTAGGTTAGGTTAGGTTAGGTTAGGTTAGGTTAGGTTAGGTTAGGTTAGGTTAGGTTAGGTTAGGTTAGGTTAGGTTAGGTTAGGTTAGGTTAGGTTAGGTTAGGTTAGGTTAGGTTAGGTTAGGTTAGGTTAGGTTAGGTTAGGTTAGGTTAGGTTAGGTTAGGTTAGGTTAGGTTAGGTTAGGTTAGGTTAGGTTAGGTTAGGTTAGGTTAGGTTAGGTTAGGTTAGGTTAGGTTAGGTTAGGTTAGGTTAGGTTAGGTTAGGTTAGGTTAGGTTAGGTTAGGTTAGGTTAGGTTAGGTTAGGTTAGGTTAGGTTAGGTTAGGTTAGGTTAGGTTAGGTTAGGTTAGGTTAGGTTAGGTTAGGTTAGGTTAGGTTAGGTTAGGTTAGGTTAGGTTAGGTTAGGTTAGGTTAGGTTAGGTTAGGTTAGGTTAGGTTAGGTTAGGTTAGGTTAGGTTAGGTTAGGTTAGGTTAGGTTAGGTTAGGTTAGGTTAGGTTAGGTTAGGTTAGGTTAGGTTAGGTTAGGTTAGGTTAGGTTAGGTTAGGTTAGGTTAGGTTAGGTTAGGTTAGGTTAGGTTAGGTTAGGTTAGGTTAGGTTAGGTTAGGTTAGGTTAGGTTAGGTTAGGTTAGGTTAGGTTAGGTTAGGTTAGGTTAGGTTAGGTTAGGTTAGGTTAGGTTAGGTTAGGTTAGGTTAGGTTAGGTTAGGTTAGGTTAGGTTAGGTTAGGTTAGGTTAGGTTAGGTTAGGTTAGGTTAGGTTAGGTTAGGTTAGGTTAGGTTAGGTTAGGTTAGGTTAGGTTAGGTTAGGTTAGGTTAGGTTAGGTTAGGTTAGGTTAGGTTAGGTTAGGTTAGGTTAGGTTAGGTTAGGTTAGGTTAGGTTAGGTTAGGTTAGGTTAGGTTAGGTTAGGTTAGGTTAGGTTAGGTTAGGTTAGGTTAGGTTAGGTTAGGTTAGGTTAGGTTAGGTTAGGTTAGGTTAGGTTAGGTTAGGTTAGGTTAGGTTAGGTTAGGTTAGGTTAGGTTAGGTTAGGTTAGGTTAGGTTAGGTTAGGTTAGGTTAGGTTAGGTTAGGTTAGGTTAGGTTAGGTTAGGTTAGGTTAGGTTAGGTTAGGTTAGGTTAGGTTAGGTTAGGTTAGGTTAGGTTAGGTTAGGTTAGGTTAGGTTAGGTTAGGTTAGGTTAGGTTAGGTTAGGTTAGGTTAGGTTAGGTTAGGTTAGGTTAGGTTAGGTTAGGTTAGGTTAGGTTAGGTTAGGTTAGGTTAGGTTAGGTTAGGTTAGGTTAGGTTAGGTTAGGTTAGGTTAGGTTAGGTTAGGTTAGGTTAGGTTAGGTTAGGTTAGGTTAGGTTAGGTTAGGTTAGGTTAGGTTAGGTTAGGTTAGGTTAGGTTAGGTTAGGTTAGGTTAGGTTAGGTTAGGTTAGGTTAGGTTAGGTTAGGTTAGGTTAGGTTAGGTTAGGTTAGGTTAGGTTAGGTTAGGTTAGGTTAGGTTAGGTTAGGTTAGGTTAGGTTAGGTTAGGTTAGGTTAGGTTAGGTTAGGTTAGGTTAGGTTAGGTTAGGTTAGGTTAGGTTAGGTTAGGTTAGGTTAGGTTAGGTTAGGTTAGGTTAGGTTAGGTTAGGTTAGGTTAGGTTAGGTTAGGTTAGGTTAGGTTAGGTTAGGTTAGGTTAGGTTAGGTTAGGTTAGGTTAGGTTAGGTTAGGTTAGGTTAGGTTAGGTTAGGTTAGGTTAGGTTAGGTTAGGTTAGGTTAGGTTAGGTTAGGTTAGGTTAGGTTAGGTTAGGTTAGGTTAGGTTAGGTTAGGTTAGGTTAGGTTAGGTTAGGTTAGGTTAGGTTAGGTTAGGTTAGGTTAGGTTAGGTTAGGTTAGGTTAGGTTAGGTTAGGTTAGGTTAGGTTAGGTTAGGTTAGGTTAGGTTAGGTTAGGTTAGGTTAGGTTAGGTTAGGTTAGGTTAGGTTAGGTTAGGTTAGGTTAGGTTAGGTTAGGTTAGGTTAGGTTAGGTTAGGTTAGGTTAGGTTAGGTTAGGTTAGGTTAGGTTAGGTTAGGTTAGGTTAGGTTAGGTTAGGTTAGGTTAGGTTAGGTTAGGTTAGGTTAGGTTAGGTTAGGTTAGGTTAGGTTAGGTTAGGTTAGGTTAGGTTAGGTTAGGTTAGGTTAGGTTAGGTTAGGTTAGGTTAGGTTAGGTTAGGTTAGGTTAGGTTAGGTTAGGTTAGGTTAGGTTAGGTTAGGTTAGGTTAGGTTAGGTTAGGTTAGGTTAGGTTAGGTTAGGTTAGGTTAGGTTAGGTTAGGTTAGGTTAGGTTAGGTTAGGTTAGGTTAGGTTAGGTTAGGTTAGGTTAGGTTAGGTTAGGTTAGGTTAGGTTAGGTTAGGTTAGGTTAGGTTAGGTTAGGTTAGGTTAGGTTAGGTTAGGTTAGGTTAGGTTAGGTTAGGTTAGGTTAGGTTAGGTTAGGTTAGGTTAGGTTAGGTTAGGTTAGGTTAGGTTAGGTTAGGTTAGGTTAGGTTAGGTTAGGTTAGGTTAGGTTAGGTTAGGTTAGGTTAGGTTAGGTTAGGTTAGGTTAGGTTAGGTTAGGTTAGGTTAGGTTAGGTTAGGTTAGGTTAGGTTAGGTTAGGTTAGGTTAGGTTAGGTTAGGTTAGGTTAGGTTAGGTTAGGTTAGGTTAGGTTAGGTTAGGTTAGGTTAGGTTAGGTTAGGTTAGGTTAGGTTAGGTTAGGTTAGGTTAGGTTAGGTTAGGTTAGGTTAGGTTAGGTTAGGTTAGGTTAGGTTAGGTTAGGTTAGGTTAGGTTAGGTTAGGTTAGGTTAGGTTAGGTTAGGTTAGGTTAGGTTAGGTTAGGTTAGGTTAGGTTAGGTTAGGTTAGGTTAGGTTAGGTTAGGTTAGGTTAGGTTAGGTTAGGTTAGGTTAGGTTAGGTTAGGTTAGGTTAGGTTAGGTTAGGTTAGGTTAGGTTAGGTTAGGTTAGGTTAGGTTAGGTTAGGTTAGGTTAGGTTAGGTTAGGTTAGGTTAGGTTAGGTTAGGTTAGGTTAGGTTAGGTTAGGTTAGGTTAGGTTAGGTTAGGTTAGGTTAGGTTAGGTTAGGTTAGGTTAGGTTAGGTTAGGTTAGGTTAGGTTAGGTTAGGTTAGGTTAGGTTAGGTTAGGTTAGGTTAGGTTAGGTTAGGTTAGGTTAGGTTAGGTTAGGTTAGGTTAGGTTAGGTTAGGTTAGGTTAGGTTAGGTTAGGTTAGGTTAGGTTAGGTTAGGTTAGGTTAGGTTAGGTTAGGTTAGGTTAGGTTAGGTTAGGTTAGGTTAGGTTAGGTTAGGTTAGGTTAGGTTAGGTTAGGTTAGGTTAGGTTAGGTTAGGTTAGGTTAGGTTAGGTTAGGTTAGGTTAGGTTAGGTTAGGTTAGGTTAGGTTAGGTTAGGTTAGGTTAGGTTAGGTTAGGTTAGGTTAGGTTAGGTTAGGTTAGGTTAGGTTAGGTTAGGTTAGGTTAGGTTAGGTTAGGTTAGGTTAGGTTAGGTTAGGTTAGGTTAGGTTAGGTTAGGTTAGGTTAGGTTAGGTTAGGTTAGGTTAGGTTAGGTTAGGTTAGGTTAGGTTAGGTTAGGTTAGGTTAGGTTAGGTTAGGTTAGGTTAGGTTAGGTTAGGTTAGGTTAGGTTAGGTTAGGTTAGGTTAGGTTAGGTTAGGTTAGGTTAGGTTAGGTTAGGTTAGGTTAGGTTAGGTTAGGTTAGGTTAGGTTAGGTTAGGTTAGGTTAGGTTAGGTTAGGTTAGGTTAGGTTAGGTTAGGTTAGGTTAGGTTAGGTTAGGTTAGGTTAGGTTAGGTTAGGTTAGGTTAGGTTAGGTTAGGTTAGGTTAGGTTAGGTTAGGTTAGGTTAGGTTAGGTTAGGTTAGGTTAGGTTAGGTTAGGTTAGGTTAGGTTAGGTTAGGTTAGGTTAGGTTAGGTTAGGTTAGGTTAGGTTAGGTTAGGTTAGGTTAGGTTAGGTTAGGTTAGGTTAGGTTAGGTTAGGTTAGGTTAGGTTAGGTTAGGTTAGGTTAGGTTAGGTTAGGTTAGGTTAGGTTAGGTTAGGTTAGGTTAGGTTAGGTTAGGTTAGGTTAGGTTAGGTTAGGTTAGGTTAGGTTAGGTTAGGTTAGGTTAGGTTAGGTTAGGTTAGGTTAGGTTAGGTTAGGTTAGGTTAGGTTAGGTTAGGTTAGGTTAGGTTAGGTTAGGTTAGGTTAGGTTAGGTTAGGTTAGGTTAGGTTAGGTTAGGTTAGGTTAGGTTAGGTTAGGTTAGGTTAGGTTAGGTTAGGTTAGGTTAGGTTAGGTTAGGTTAGGTTAGGTTAGGTTAGGTTAGGTTAGGTTAGGTTAGGTTAGGTTAGGTTAGGTTAGGTTAGGTTAGGTTAGGTTAGGTTAGGTTAGGTTAGGTTAGGTTAGGTTAGGTTAGGTTAGGTTAGGTTAGGTTAGGTTAGGTTAGGTTAGGTTAGGTTAGGTTAGGTTAGGTTAGGTTAGGTTAGGTTAGGTTAGGTTAGGTTAGGTTAGGTTAGGTTAGGTTAGGTTAGGTTAGGTTAGGTTAGGTTAGGTTAGGTTAGGTTAGGTTAGGTTAGGTTAGGTTAGGTTAGGTTAGGTTAGGTTAGGTTAGGTTAGGTTAGGTTAGGTTAGGTTAGGTTAGGTTAGGTTAGGTTAGGTTAGGTTAGGTTAGGTTAGGTTAGGTTAGGTTAGGTTAGGTTAGGTTAGGTTAGGTTAGGTTAGGTTAGGTTAGGTTAGGTTAGGTTAGGTTAGGTTAGGTTAGGTTAGGTTAGGTTAGGTTAGGTTAGGTTAGGTTAGGTTAGGTTAGGTTAGGTTAGGTTAGGTTAGGTTAGGTTAGGTTAGGTTAGGTTAGGTTAGGTTAGGTTAGGTTAGGTTAGGTTAGGTTAGGTTAGGTTAGGTTAGGTTAGGTTAGGTTAGGTTAGGTTAGGTTAGGTTAGGTTAGGTTAGGTTAGGTTAGGTTAGGTTAGGTTAGGTTAGGTTAGGTTAGGTTAGGTTAGGTTAGGTTAGGTTAGGTTAGGTTAGGTTAGGTTAGGTTAGGTTAGGTTAGGTTAGGTTAGGTTAGGTTAGGTTAGGTTAGGTTAGGTTAGGTTAGGTTAGGTTAGGTTAGGTTAGGTTAGGTTAGGTTAGGTTAGGTTAGGTTAGGTTAGGTTAGGTTAGGTTAGGTTAGGTTAGGTTAGGTTAGGTTAGGTTAGGTTAGGTTAGGTTAGGTTAGGTTAGGTTAGGTTAGGTTAGGTTAGGTTAGGTTAGGTTAGGTTAGGTTAGGTTAGGTTAGGTTAGGTTAGGTTAGGTTAGGTTAGGTTAGGTTAGGTTAGGTTAGGTTAGGTTAGGTTAGGTTAGGTTAGGTTAGGTTAGGTTAGGTTAGGTTAGGTTAGGTTAGGTTAGGTTAGGTTAGGTTAGGTTAGGTTAGGTTAGGTTAGGTTAGGTTAGGTTAGGTTAGGTTAGGTTAGGTTAGGTTAGGTTAGGTTAGGTTAGGTTAGGTTAGGTTAGGTTAGGTTAGGTTAGGTTAGGTTAGGTTAGGTTAGGTTAGGTTAGGTTAGGTTAGGTTAGGTTAGGTTAGGTTAGGTTAGGTTAGGTTAGGTTAGGTTAGGTTAGGTTAGGTTAGGTTAGGTTAGGTTAGGTTAGGTTAGGTTAGGTTAGGTTAGGTTAGGTTAGGTTAGGTTAGGTTAGGTTAGGTTAGGTTAGGTTAGGTTAGGTTAGGTTAGGTTAGGTTAGGTTAGGTTAGGTTAGGTTAGGTTAGGTTAGGTTAGGTTAGGTTAGGTTAGGTTAGGTTAGGTTAGGTTAGGTTAGGTTAGGTTAGGTTAGGTTAGGTTAGGTTAGGTTAGGTTAGGTTAGGTTAGGTTAGGTTAGGTTAGGTTAGGTTAGGTTAGGTTAGGTTAGGTTAGGTTAGGTTAGGTTAGGTTAGGTTAGGTTAGGTTAGGTTAGGTTAGGTTAGGTTAGGTTAGGTTAGGTTAGGTTAGGTTAGGTTAGGTTAGGTTAGGTTAGGTTAGGTTAGGTTAGGTTAGGTTAGGTTAGGTTAGGTTAGGTTAGGTTAGGTTAGGTTAGGTTAGGTTAGGTTAGGTTAGGTTAGGTTAGGTTAGGTTAGGTTAGGTTAGGTTAGGTTAGGTTAGGTTAGGTTAGGTTAGGTTAGGTTAGGTTAGGTTAGGTTAGGTTAGGTTAGGTTAGGTTAGGTTAGGTTAGGTTAGGTTAGGTTAGGTTAGGTTAGGTTAGGTTAGGTTAGGTTAGGTTAGGTTAGGTTAGGTTAGGTTAGGTTAGGTTAGGTTAGGTTAGGTTAGGTTAGGTTAGGTTAGGTTAGGTTAGGTTAGGTTAGGTTAGGTTAGGTTAGGTTAGGTTAGGTTAGGTTAGGTTAGGTTAGGTTAGGTTAGGTTAGGTTAGGTTAGGTTAGGTTAGGTTAGGTTAGGTTAGGTTAGGTTAGGTTAGGTTAGGTTAGGTTAGGTTAGGTTAGGTTAGGTTAGGTTAGGTTAGGTTAGGTTAGGTTAGGTTAGGTTAGGTTAGGTTAGGTTAGGTTAGGTTAGGTTAGGTTAGGTTAGGTTAGGTTAGGTTAGGTTAGGTTAGGTTAGGTTAGGTTAGGTTAGGTTAGGTTAGGTTAGGTTAGGTTAGGTTAGGTTAGGTTAGGTTAGGTTAGGTTAGGTTAGGTTAGGTTAGGTTAGGTTAGGTTAGGTTAGGTTAGGTTAGGTTAGGTTAGGTTAGGTTAGGTTAGGTTAGGTTAGGTTAGGTTAGGTTAGGTTAGGTTAGGTTAGGTTAGGTTAGGTTAGGTTAGGTTAGGTTAGGTTAGGTTAGGTTAGGTTAGGTTAGGTTAGGTTAGGTTAGGTTAGGTTAGGTTAGGTTAGGTTAGGTTAGGTTAGGTTAGGTTAGGTTAGGTTAGGTTAGGTTAGGTTAGGTTAGGTTAGGTTAGGTTAGGTTAGGTTAGGTTAGGTTAGGTTAGGTTAGGTTAGGTTAGGTTAGGTTAGGTTATGTTAGGTTAGGTTAGGTTAGGTTAGGTTAGGTTAGGTTAGGTTAGGTTAGGTTAGGTTAGGTTAGGTTAGGTTAGGTTAGGTTAGGTTAGGTTAGGTTAGGTTAGGTTAGGTTAGGTTAGGTTAGGTTAGGTTAGGTTAGGTTAGGTTAGGTTAGGTTAGGTTAGGTTAGGTTAGGTTAGGTTAGGTTAGGTTAGGTTAGGTTAGGTTAGGTTAGGTTAGGTTAGGTTAGGTTAGGTTAGGTTAGG